>OX596352.1:14277500-14287500 GCA_951394395.1 Colostygia pectinataria | reverse complement strand
TTTATCACAAATTCTTAAATATCTTTTTTTTAATAATATTGATATTTTTAAAATTATGAATTCAGTCCCCTTTTTTCAGTACATGATCTAGATTTGTATCTTTTTTATATCAGTAGATATCCTTTTGTTACAGTATTAAAGCAAACATTTGGTTCTAATCATGTTGTTTTCAAAGTAATATTTAGAGTATAACAATTAATAAATTAGAATTTGTAATTATTACATACTGTTATAAAAATATAATACTTTAAGTCTTTTAATGGAAAAATTAAGTTAATCATTTTACTAATGGGATATTACTAATATAATACTAAAAATCAATTTATTTACAGTGACAGTTATATTCACTACAATTTAAAACCGTAAGAATATAAATTAATTTGTCAGCAATTTAGTGCAGGAAAAATTATTAAAATCAGACTATTATTTATTTAGATATAAGCATATTTAGTCATCAGAAATTGATATATCGCCGAGCGGCGCGAGCTCGGTGGCTGCCATACCCGCATTTTTAAGCATGATTTTAGTGCTTTAAAACATTCCTGAGTGAGTGGACGGACGCTAATTTTGTAAGGACGAGGAGCGGGGACACACATGTTCTAGTGACAGAATCTGATATTAATAGCAGACCACGGGCTGGGGATTGACTTGGAGATCAACCAGAAATTCCAGCTTGTTTCTCCGACCCGTATTACGGCAGATATCTCATAATTAGCTTGGCCACACTCCGTTCTTGGTCCGGCCCATCAGTTAGGAATGCGAACGGCTCTGGGAGTAATATTGCGAGTATAGATCTTTGAACCGAAACTTTGCTAGAGGGAGCCTGGCACCTAAATACATTATTTTAAGCCACAAATAATTAATATTGTTATTTATATTACACTATAACATTGTGGAATTTCTTGTTTATTACTTTTATTTTGTGTTAAAATTTGGGATTTTGTAATTTTAATTAATAATTGTATTTTTTGCAGGAGTATTGGCTCGCTTAATTGAGTCGACGTAGACTTGGTTAAATTTTCTAAGAGTAAGATCCGTACGTCTTGCCTAGTTCATACATATTGTTCATACCAAGCGCCCTGTATACTACTTACTACTTCAAGGATTTCATTCTGGGCGATTTATTATATTTTGAGGTACACGGGCGGGCGGCTCATACCCTGTGGTAGCGCGGTTGGGTCGCGCGCGGGGGGAGCGGCGCGACTGCCTGCTGCGTAGGCGTAGCGCTGCGACGGCTGGCTGTCCGTGAATACTGATAGTGTACAGGGTTCAAATCCAGTTTTTGCACCATATTATTTTAACAGCAGTTTTAATTAGAGATTACTATCCATACTTAGTTTATTTTATTAGGAAATTTTTGGCAGTACGGCGTCTACGATAACAGGTTACTATTTAACACCTTTTAGTATTTTTTTTATGGTCATCTGCACGGCGCCCGGCTGGTGACAGCGTGTTGGGGGTGCGTACCTTGGGTGGTTGGGTGGATAGGTGGGTACTTTCATTTTCATTTTCATTGTTTGGTCTGGTTGAAGCGCTAAGGTTGTTGTATATAATTACTTACATACATACTTACTATTAACCACCACTTCACTTGGAAAACAAAGTTAGACCTAGACGTCTAAAAGACAGTGGGGTGAAAGATTTAGCAGCGCTTCACTTGCAGTATTATTTTTTCGTACCAGGATCGTATCTACTACCTAATGATCTTGGTGAGTCGTGCGTGATTGGGCTCGCGTTGTCGCATCTCTGGCAGGCGCTGCTGAATGGCAGAAGTTTGTGTAAGATTCTTGATGAAGTAAAACACTTAATTAGATTTCTTTAGCCATAGTGTAGCTTCAAATAAAATTTAGATCTACATAGCTATAAACACCTGTCTGGAATTTACCTGGTTTAGGTAAATCGCTCATTGGCGGACTGGACTCTAAAAATTTTAGGCCATAGTTAATGTATGTACAGCCGTCTCGGTAACTAGTTTGCTACAAATTTTTAGATAACGGTTTAGGGTAAAATCGGACCTTTATTTTTATTTGCATTTGGTATTAATAAATCTACCTATTTCTATAAAAATCGTGCTTTTGAAAAATCAACGTCTGACACAATTTGTGCCGCAGCGCGCTTCTGAGACGTTGCTAATTGTACCCGGTCAGGCGTTAGCGAACTAATAGGTAGCAAGAGTAATTGCTTTGCTTGCTTGCTTTCTTTGGTATATTAAACTTGCGAGGAATACTTAATTGTAAATATTGGAAGAATTTAGTTAGGAATTAGGTGCCAGGAAACTTTGTTGGGAAGTAGAAGTGTTTACAGGAGTAGATACCTACCACTAGATTAGGAAAGGCTGCTCCTGTTTTGATTGTTAGAATTCACTTCTTTTGGTATCCATTTTGCCTACCAGGCCAGAAAGTATACTACCTATATTTTTATTGTTTATGAATTGAATTAAATTAAATTATTTATGGTTATTAAGTGGGATTACAGAAAAACATTCATGCTTGTGTAGATTAGAATATTAAACAGTAAGGTAGTAAGTTAAGTAAATTAAGTAGAATATTGTTTATATAAGTATTTATTTACAATAATAAGATAGGTGGTATTTATAATAGACAATAATTATATATTAATCAATATTAAAATATTACTCTATTACTTATTTCATAGTATTTTAATTATACTTAAATTTAGATAGCACTCTATAGTCAATACTAGGTTTTGAAGGATGTCGTTGGGAGCTGGGCCCTCTAACATGCCTAAGACAAGGGCTGCCAGACTGGCTAGAACCGGAGGCGAAGGGGATTCGGTGGTGGCAAGCCAGCCGCCGTCGGCGCCCCGCTCCCCCCCGCCCGCACCACCCGCACCCTTGGGACCCCCGGGGCCCTGCGGATTCTTCTCGCAGCCACTGAGCCGGACGCATGCGGGCGGGGGCGCGCGGGGCGCCAGCGCTGGGGAGCTGGACGCGCGCCGCGACGAGGAGTGGCCGAGCCGGGACACCGTGAGCACGCTGCGCTCGCGCCTCGAGTCCACCCAGAGGCTCCTGGACGACGTCGACGAGGAGTCCTGCTTCCAGCTGGCGCAGGGCACGCCCGCCGCGTACCGCGAGGAGCGCCCCGTGCGCCTCGCGGACCTGAACGACCCGCAGTCGGGGCGGCCGGAGCCTGGGCTGGAGCCGGAGCGGGCGGACGGCGATGAAGAGTGCGGCTCCTCCGGGAGCCCGTGCGCGTTTCTCGAGCAGTCAATGATGTCCCCCGGGGAGGGCGGTCCGATTCACGAGGCCCCGCGGATCGCGAGTCGCCTGCTGCAGAAGACGGTCGCCGAGCTCGAGAGGTCCCGGAACCTCAACCGCGACATCAAAGAGTCGATTCTCGCGGGGCTGCGCGGGCTCTACGAGATGGTGCTGCGGCTCACCGACTCGCGCTGCCGCCACATCGCCGAGAAGGAGCGGGCGAAGGCTCTCGGCGAGAGGCAGAACACCCTGCAACACAAATTGCACGCTATGAAGCTTGAGGCAATCAATACGTACGTGCAGACGAACCTCGACGAACTGAGGCGAGCGGGCGCCGAGACGGTGAAGGAGTGCGAGCGAACGCGACAGCTCGTGCAGGAGATGCGGGACACGCTGCGCGCGCCCCCTCCTCCCCGCAGCGCGGGCTGCGGGGAGGAGGGGGCGGGCGGGGGCGGGGGCGGAGACCGCGTGCTGGAGGAGGTGCGCGCACTGCGCGCGGAGTGGGGGCGCGAGGCGGGTGGCGGCGCGGCGGAGCGCGAGCCCGTCGCCCGCCCCCCCCTCTACCCCGCCACCGAGCCGCGCGCGCCTGACTCTTACGCGCGCGCCGCTGCCAGACACGCCATCATGGTAGAGTCTAAAAACCCCACGCACACCGGAGACCAAATTATATCTACGATCAAGAAGGCTATTGACGTGATAGGTATGGGCGTGGGCGTCACCGGGGTGCGCAAGTGTAAAAATAGCCGCGTCGCAATATCGCTCGAGTCGGAGCGCGAGAAGGCAGCGATGGGCGAGGCGATCGAGGGGCTCGGGGACGACTTCACCGTGACGGAGCCGCGTGGGCGGGACCCGCTGCTCCGGCTCGTTGGCGTCGTCGCCGAGCTTGCCGACGCTAGGGTCGAGGAGGCGCTGCTGCGCCAAAATGCTGGCCTCTTGCTGCGAGTACCTGAGGGAGAGCAGAAAGTTAAAGTTGTTAGACGTATAAAGGGTAGGACTGCGGGAATAAATAATGTCATAGTTCAGGCGAGCCCAGAGGTGTGGGCGGTTTTTAGGGACCGAAGGGTGCGAATAGGCTACCAGATGATCACCGTAATTGACCAGTCACCGCTTATTCAGTGTTACCGCTGCCTGGGCTTTTCGCACAGAGTGGTAGACTGCAGGGCTCCGGAGCCGAAATGCGGGCACTGCGCGGAGAGCCACGACACCCGGGAGTGTCGCAACAGGAGCGCGGCCCCGCACTGCACCAACTGCCAGGCCAAGCGGCTCCCGAGCTGCGAGCACCCGGCCTACAGCTCTGACTGCCCAGAGTGGAGGAGGTGGGACCGGATAGCGAGACTGGCCGTCCGGTATTGCTAAGGGCACTAATACGGCTCCTATCCAGAACATTAACTTGCTACAATACAACCTGGGTAGAGGTAGAGCTGCGACGCAAGAATGTTTGCGGGAGGCAACTGTTAGAGGTATTCAGGTGTTGATGTTGCAGGAGCCATATGTGGGGGTTAAAGCTCACATGTCGGTTCCTAGTGGTTGTAGAGTGGTTCAAAGCTCCACAGTTGATATTAACAAGCCCGTTCGGTCTGCAATAGTTGTCACGGATCCAAATATTAAATTTATATCAAATTCTAAATTTATAACTGAGGACATATTAGGACTTATTATCGAGGTTGATAATTTGAAAATAGGATTAATAAATGTTTATTTGGATAAGGAATTAGATTTAGATAATTATTTAAGTATCATTAAGCAGATCGTCCAGGAGATGAAGATCGACCGAATCCTGCTGGCGGGTGATTTCAATGCCAGTAGTCACTGGTGGGGTTGCGATGAGGAGGATGGCAGGGGTCTGTCACTTATGGAATTGTTAGCTGAGCTGGGGCTTGAGGTACTGAATCAGGGAAGTACACCAACGTATTTCGCTTATCGAATGGGCCAAGCTTGTACAAGCATTATTGATGTGACTGCGTGCTCAAATTCCTTGCTGCCTGGAGCCCTTAATTGGAGAGTGGACGATCGTTTTTGCACATTGTCCGATCATAGACCAATACTACTTAACTTGCAACTACGGACACATCGGGGATTGGCCTCGGAAGATGGCAGTAGTACGAGACTTTATAATACTGAGAAGGCTGACTGGTCGTCGTTTAGGATGGAACTGGAGCAAGAACTTGCTAGGTTGAATCTGGAGGGCTGTGTGGCGGAGATAAAAGATAAGGAGGAAGTCAACCGCGTAGCGGACCAATACACTAAATGCATTATTGGAGCCTGCGAAAAGGCTATACCACGTATCCCTCGCAAGAGACTATCTAAAGCATGCAAATGGTGGACACCAGAACTGGTCCAGTTGAAGGCAGAGGTGATACGTCGTAGAAGGAGGATTGCCAAAGCAAACTTACAAAGAAGGCGGTTTGTAGTGGACCAATACTTAGAGGCTAAGACTGATTACAAGAAAGCTATCGAGTCCACTGTAACAAAGAGCTGGAAGGACTTTTGCACTGGAGAAAAGGAGGAGACCATCTGGCAACGCTCTTACAGAATAATGAAGGCGTGCAGTTCTGTACGTACCCTAGACACACTGCTGGAGGCCACGGGCTCGGACGGCGGCGCGGGCGGCACGCTGGACGCGCGCGGCTCGGCGGCGCTGCTGGCGGACGCCTTCTACCCGTGGGATGACGCCGTACAGGACGACCCCGACCAGGCGGTGCTGCGGGAACGCGCTGCACGGAGAACTGCTGCAATCAGAGAGAGTACATTAGTAGGGAATATCCTTGCATTCACGGGTACAGAGTTGGAAGCAGTTCTAAGAGGCATGAGCCCTAAAAAGGCACCGGGAGGCGACGGGCTAACTCTTGACATATGCCTCAGGGCCTACTCTTGCAACAAGGGCCTTCTTCTTGAACTGTTCTCGCAGTGTTTGAGGTGGGGATGCTTCCCACGAATCTGGAAGACGGCCGTCATCAAGATTATTCCCAAACCGGCAAAAGCAGACTACACAAAGCCAAAATCTTACAGACCTATTGGATTGCTGCCGGTTCTGGGGAAAGTATTGGAAAAGCTGTTCGTCAACAGGCTGCAGTGGCAGCTGGGCAGGGATGAGCGCTTAAGTCCGTATCAATATGGGTTCACACCACAGTGCAGCACGGAAGATGCCCTGTATGACGCAATGACTATGGTCAGAAGAGGTCTGCAAGACAAAAATATAGTAGTTATTGTGTCATTAGATATTGAGGGAGCATTCGACAACGCGTGGTGGCCGGCCATTATAGAGGAGCTCCATACTAAACAGGTGGACCCCAGCGTGGTGCGACTAATCTTAGATTACCTCTCCGAGCGAGAGATTAAGCTGCGCTACGCGGGTGAGACGGTCAAGAGATCCACGAACAAAGGCTGTATCCAGGGCTCCACGTGTGGACCTATACTCTGGAATATACAACTGGACCCTTTGCTGGAGCAGGCGCAGTATGAGGGAGTTAGAGTACAAGCCTTTGCAGATGACATATTAATGATCGCAACCGCAGCTGATGGTGTTGAGTTGGAGGAAAAGTTTAACCGGGCTCTGGATGTGATTATTCAGTGGGGACGGAGGCTAAAGATGAAGTTTGCCCCAAATAAAACTCAGGCACTCCTTATCACCAGAAAGATGAGATTTCACACTCCAAAACTGATAATGGCGGGAATAGAACTGAGTTATGGGACAGATCTCAGAATACTAGGATTAACTATAGACCCACTGCTTAACTTTCGACCACATTTGGAACAGGCGACTAAAAAAGCTATTGCTTTTTACAAAGTCGTCTCAAGAGCAGCGCGCGCACAGTGGGGTCTCAACTCGGACATTTTGAGACTAATTTACATTGCTGTAGTAGAGCCTACTATTCTGTACTCTTCGAGCTGCTGGGCGGACATTTCAGGGCGGGTTTACGCTGAGAAGGCATTGAATAGCCTCACAAGATTCTTCGCAATTAAGATAAGTAAGGCTCATCGCACGGTCTCTTTTGTATCAAGCCTACTGCTTGCGAGGATTTTGCCACTCCCTATGAGAGTGAAAGAGCACGCCTTGATCTACAGAGTGAAGAGAGGGGAACCGCTGGCATGTCTGCCTGGGCGGAGTATGGAATTAAGAAGAAGTCCGTATTCACTGCCCCATCCGGCTGAAAGAAAACACATGGAGTTTGGATTAATCGGATCACGAGAAGACGCTGAGAGTCTTGCGGGTGACGGGCCGGTCCTCTATACGGATGGCAGTAAACTGGAGGGGAAGGTGGGTGCGGCGGTGTCCTGCTGGGCTGGGGGTGTAGAAATACGGCACACTAGCTTTCGATTGGAAAGTTTCTGCAGTGTGTTTCAGGCGGAGCTTTCAGCCATACTCTCTGCGATAGCTGAAATAGGGAAAAGACGGGAGTTTAAATTTAGTATTGCAAGTGACTCCAGATCTAGTCTTGAAACCATCTGTGACCCACACAACATCAACCCGTTGGCTGTAGATATAAGAACAAATATTAAACTACTGACTGATACTGGGAAGGAGATCACCCTTTTCTGGGTTAAGGCTCATTGTGGCATAGTGGGGAACGAGAGGGCAGATGAACTGGCTAAGTGTGCAGCATTAAATAACAGACAGCTACCCAAGTATGATAGGTTCCCGTTGTCCTTCGCAAAGTACTCCACCAGGCTTGAAACTATAGAAAAATGGCAGCAACAGTATCAATCAGCCTCGACGGGAGCTACCACAAGACTGTTTTTCAAAAGTGTATCAGTAGCATATAAAACTTGTCGAAAACTAACGATCAATAATTATCTGACACAAATTTTCACCGGGCATGGGGGGTTTAATTTTTATCTGCATAGGTTTAAGCTAGTGGAGTCTCCATTGTGTTCTTGCGGTGAAGATGTGCCTCAGACTATTCAACACTTATTAGTACATTGTTCTAAATTTGCAAAACAGAGGTATGACTGCGAAAGCGCAATGGAGACTGACATTGGACTGGATAATCTGGATGTGATATTAAGTGATGACTATTGCAGACCGATATTTTTGAATTTTGCAAAGATAGTTCTTCGCAGAACTGGAACAGAGAACGGCTCTTTTTTGGAGCCAAATTAAATGATATATTTGGTTAGGCTTTGTTAATTTTGTAAATATTGATTTCTCATATTATTTGTTTATTGCATCATACTTTAGATATAGATTAATTTTGTTATGTAATAGGATACCTACCTAGTAAGATGATTATTATTTATTGAATATTGAATTGAATATTATTTATAGATTAGGTAATTATTTTTATTAGTTTGTGTGTGTGAGACAGATTTAAAATTAATTACTTACTAATGGTTCTATGTAGATATCCGCGGTCTTCTTAATTCTTGCCAATCTTGTCATGAATGTGAATCAGAATTCTGGAAAAAGAAGAAAGAGTGTGATATGATAGGGAAAATTAAGATTTACTTACAGTTAAGGAGTTGGAATAATTGCGATTCTTATTTGTAGTTTCGAATGCTTTGCTTCTGGGGACGAGAATATTATTTATTTATATGTAATTTTATTGATTGATATTGTTTTGTTTTCCTTTGCTTACTTTAGGAATTAGTTTTGGGCGCGTTGTGAGTTTGTTAAGTTTTCCTGGTAATCCCTAATGCTGAAGGCAAACGAAACGAATGAAACTTTTCTTATCACGAAACTTTCAGGCAAATTGTCTTTCAGTGGGGCTTGGAAGACGAAGTAAACAAAACAAAACAAGCACTTCGCTTCTTCTTGATAGCATCTGTACCGTATTCTAGTTGTCAAATTCTGTCAATGTCAGTCAATGTCAGTCAGTGTCATTCATGTGGGTTGCATAGCAAAGTTGGGGGAAAAAAAAAAATTTGTTTGTGTTCATCGATTGGCAAACGGGCAAAGTTAGCAATACTCATGATACTTAGACATTATCTACGGTTTCAATCAAAGCAAAAGTTGGTATTGTTATTTGTTGATGAGTGGCATTGTAGTATTGTTTTAAATTAAGTGGATTAAATATTATTAGGTTATCATAAATAATTATAAATTGGTAGTATTGTTTTGTTTAGGTTCCCCATAGTGTTTGGCAGACTTTGTTAACAGGTTTATGTTACCATGCGATCTGCCAATACCTAGTAGTTATTTTAGTTACCACTGCCATCTATGATATTTTGAATGAAATAGTTCATGTGATAAGCATTTATTTGTGGTCTATTTTAGAATTATGTTTGTAACTAGGAAGGTGTCTACTTATGAATTGTTTGTCTTTTTATTGGTACAATTAAATACATAGAAATCAGTCTTGTAAAGTAAAGGTATTGTGTAAAGTAGTATTCTAAAAATGATTAAATGAATAGTTACATGTAAAATTGTTAAATAGATACCTGCTTGGTGGAATAATAACATTATAAAATTGTTTAGAAACTAAAAAAAAAGAAAAAAAAAAAAAAAATCTTTGTATTAAGAAATATAAGTTGTAAAAATTAATATACTGGCAAGACATTTAAATATTTAAACATAGTTACATAAATTGAGGTCAAATCTGACTAAGTTATGGAAAACTATGATTTGTTTTATATATTTATTTTAATGAATATTATTAATGAGATAAATTTATTATTTAGGGATCTATTTTAATTCTACACATAAAATGTTACTTATAGAATAGGTGTGTACCAATGTTATAACAATTTTGTTATTCGTATTGTTTTTAGGATAACAATGTGAAAATATGTTTCTTTTAAATGATTGGTTAGTTTTTATTTATGCATGGTAACATAGGATGAAGT